>JANJGN010000006.1:174112155-174115272 GCA_026770705.1 Isurus oxyrinchus | reverse complement strand
GCATCATGCCTGTGTGGGACAAACTCAGTGTGCCTATTCTCCTTGACCATTGACTCCTTTGTTGATCAGAAATCTATCTAACTGTGCTTTGATTATATTCAATGACCCAGCCTCCACTGCTCTCTGGGAAGAGAATTCCACAGGCTAATGACCGTCTGAGAGAAAAAAATTCTCCCCATCCCTGTCTTAAACGGGAGACCTCTCATTCTTAAACTGGTTCTAGTCTCCCCTCACAAGGGGAAACATCCTCCTGGAATCCACCCTATCCGGTCCCCTCAAGATCTTATATGTTTCAATAAGATCACATCTCATTCTTCTGAACTCCAGTGGATAGAGGCCCAGTGAGAGAGCACCAGTGTGGAGCTGGGACTGGGATTGGAGGGTAGCAGTCAGCACTGGGAACCTGACTGAATGCTTTGCCCTCAACCCCCCCCACCCCCCCACCCCGAGGCCACTCGTAGGCTCCACATCAGCCCCAACCACCGTAACTAATCCGTGAGTGGGCCTGAAACTTGGGTCCCAGCATCACCTGGGGGAGGAAGGGGTATTTTTTATGCCTCCTTAATGGTGGTCATGTTTTTCTCCTCTCCTTGTAGGTTTACCTCTGGCGAACATGAAGGTCCTCCCCCTGGGAAAACTCGCAAAGAAAAAGGATGAGTTGAAGCGCCTGGTGGAGGAGTTTGGAGGGAAGATCACAGGAACAGCCAGCAAGGCCAAGCTGTGCATCAGCTCACAAAGTATGGAATCTCTTAGTGCAGGAAACACAGCTTTTATCTGAATCACTTCAGCAGCTTTAATGTGAGGAATTTACTGAGGAGCAAGAAATTATTTCCTTTCTAACTGGATTAAAGGAAATGGATGCCCCCCCCCTCCATTTCTCCCCCCCCCTCCATTTCTCCCCCCCGCCCCTCCATTTCTCCCCCCCCTCCATTTCTCCCCCCCCTCCATTTCTCCCCCCCTCCATTTCTCCCCCCCCTCCATTTCTCCCCCCCCTCCATTTTCTCCCCCCCCTCCATTTCTCCCCCCCTCCATTTCTCCCCCCCTCCATTTCTCGCCCCCCTCCATTTCTCCCCCCTCCATTTCTCCCACGCCTCCATTTCTCCCACGCCTCCATTTCTCCCACGCCTCCATTTCTCCCCCCCTCCATTTCTCCCCCCCCTCCATTTCTCCCCCCCTCCATTTCTCCCCCCCTCCATTTCTCCCCCCACAATTTTTCACCCCCAATTTCTCCCCTCTCTCCCTCCCCCTCCCACTCTCCTCCCTCCCTCCTCCCCCCTCCCTCCCTCCCTCCCCCCCTCCCTCCCTCCTCCCTCCCTCCTCCCCCCTCCCTCCCTCCCCCTCCCTCCCTCCTCCCCCTCCCTCCTCCCTCCCTCCTCCTCCCTCCCTCCTCCCCCCCCCTCTCCTCCCCCCCTCTCCTCCCCTCTCTCCCTCCGCCTCTCTCCCCTCTCTCCCTCCCCCTCTCTCCCCTCCCTCCCTCTCTCCCCTCCCTCCCTCTCTCTCTCCCCCTCCCTCCCTCTCTCCCTCTCCCCTCCCTCCCTCTCCCTCTCCCCTCCCTCCCTCTCCCCTCCCTCCCTCTCCCCTCCCTCCCTCTCCCCTCCCTCCCTCCCTCCCCCCTCCCTCCCCCCCCCTCCCTCCCTCCCTCCCCCTCCCTCCCTCCCTCTCCCCTCCCTCCCTCCCTCTCCCCTCCCTCCCTCCCTCTCCCCTCCCTCCCTCCCTCTCCCCTCCCTCCTTCCCTCTCTCTCCCCTCCCTCCTTCCCTCTCTCTCCCCTCCCTCCTTCCCTCTCTCTCCCCTCCCTCTCTCTCCCCTCCCTCCCTCTCTCTCTCCCCTCCCTCCCTCTCTCTCTCCCCTCCCTCCCTCTCTCTCTCCCCTCCCTCCCTCTCTCTCTCCCCTCCCTCCCTCTCTCTCTCCCCTCCCTCCCTCTCTCTCTCCCCTCCCTCCCTCTCTCTCTCCCCTCCCTCCCTCTCTCTCTCCCCTCCCTCCCTCCCTCTCTCTCTCCCCTCCCTCCCTCCCTCTCTCTCTCCCCTCCCTCCCTCCCTCTCTCTCTCCCCTCCCTCCCTCCCTCTCTCCCCCTCCCTCCCTCCCTCTCTCTCTCCCCTCCCTCCCTCCCTCTCTCTCTCCCCTCCCTCCCTCCCTCTCTCTCTCCCCTCCCTCCCTCCCTCTCTCCCCTCCCTCCCTCCCTCTCTCGCTCCCCTCCCTCCCTCCCTCTCTCCCCTCCCTCCCTCCCTCTCTCTCTCCCTTCCCTCCCTCTCTCTCCTCCCTTCCCTCCCTCCCTCTCTCTCTCCCTTCCCTCCCTCCCTCTCTCTCTCCCTTCCCTCCCTCCCTCTCTCTCTCCCTTCCCTCCCTCCCTCTCTCTCTCCCTTCCCTCCCTCCCTCTCTCCCTTCCCTCCCTCCCTCTCTCTCCCTTCCCTCCCTCCCTCTCTCTCTCCCCCTCCCTCCCTCCCTCTCTCTCTCCCCCTCCCTCCCTCCCTCTCTCTCTCCCCCTCCCTCCCTCCCTCTCTCTCTCCCCCTCCCTCCCTCTCTCTCTCCCCTCCCTCCCTCTCTCTCTCCCCTCCCTCCCTCCCTCTCTCTCTCCCCTCCCTCCCTCCCCTCTCTCTCTCCCCTCCCTCCCTCCCTCTCTCCTCTCCCTCCCTCCCTCCCTCCCTCTCTCTCTCCCCTCCCTCCCTCCCTCTCTCTCTCCCCTCCCTCCCTCCCTCTCTCTCTCCCCTCCCTCCCTCCCTCTCTCTCTCCCCTCCGTCCCTCCCTCCCTCTCTCCCCTCCCTCCCTCCCTCCCTCTCTCCCCTCCCTCCCTCCCTCCCTCTCTCCCCTCCCTCCCTCCCTCTCTCCCCTCCCTCTCTCCCCTCCCTCCCTCCCTCTCTCCCCTCCCTCCCTCCCTCTCTCCCCTCCCTCCCTCCCTCTCTCACTCCCCTCCCTCCCTCCCTCTCTCTCTCCCCTCCCTCCCTCCCTCTCTCTCTCCCCTCCCTCCCTCCCTCTCTCTCTCCCCTCCCTCCCTCCCTCTCTCTCTCCCTCCCTCCCTCCCTCTCTCTCTCCCTCCCTCCCTCCCTCTCTCCCCTCCCTCCCTCCCTCTCTCTCTCCCCTCCCTCCCTCTCTCTCTCCCCTCCCTCCCTCTCTCTCTCCCC